>CM042317.1:26943251-26950751 GCA_023566125.1 Zingel zingel | reverse complement strand
GCATTATTTTTAGCTAACAATAAGATGTGATTGCTAAGGTGGACACAGATTGATTGTTTTACAATTGCAGCCTTTTACAATTGGCAAAACATTAATGTTACACTCATGTTATTCACAGTTTCTGAACCATTTAAGAAGGTTTTCAAAAAATAATTAAAAAGGTCCAAAAAAAGACTCTTATTTTGAAAATAAATTATTTCCTCATGTAATTTTGATGTGAATCTTACAATAACCTGTTATACCTAGGGAGTACTGATTTATGTTAAAATAATTTTGGTGGTTACACAACAGTTAGACACCAAATCAAACAGTAAAATGTAAAGTCAGCGTACCTGTTGATAGCAGAGCTGAGCTCATCCAGGCGCTTTGCGTCAGTGGTGGAGGTGTTGTCGAGTTTGGATAGGGTGTCCATCCTCTTTAGAATCACCTCCAGCATGTCACTGATCTTTCTCAGCACACCACGTGACTCCATGCCTCCCAGCACTGAGAGGAGAGAGAGACATAGAAGGAGAGATGGGAGATGAATGAAAAGCTGGACAGTGACGTTTATAACAAACGTGCACATTAACCACAGAGCCTGCAGCTCTTCTGGCTCAGTAGTTGGCTGTGCTCTTGTTTTGGACAACTGTCTCTAAACACTTCACTGCAATGTAGATCAAAAGCAAATTCCCTTTGGATGTGTGCCAAACAATGCAAAAATCTTCAATTAGATTAGTGGGAAAACACTCACATTCTACCTTCCTTCTGTATTGACTACCAGTGTTCTTCTAAGACATTTTATGAATAAAAAATTGGCAGTTCCTCTGAAATTAAATATCTATTTTAAAACCAACCGTACAACTTCTCTTCAGTGGTATTTCTATGTCATAATACTTTTACTTTATAACCCTAAATTACAAAATGGGGCTGTAAAAGAGAACAGTATCATCACTAATATGAATCAATTGTTTTTAAAGCCAGTCCTTCCAGAAAAATTATTGTATTTGTATTATTATATAAATGCAGATTTTTTTTGTGATGGAATATGCGGGATATTTATGCAATTTTATGCGATGAAATTACGGGAACTTGCAAAAATTGCGGGAACTTGCGGGAAGTAAACACAACATTTTTATTTTTTCTGCTAAGATATATGTGACTTTTTTGCAACGAAAATGCGGGCATTATGAAATCATGCAAGCCCCGCATATTTTGCGCGGAAATATGCAATTTATGCGGCGAAAGTGCGGCGTATTTGAAGAAATGCGGCCCCCGCATAAATATGCGGACTTTGGCTGATTATGCATTGAATTATGCGATCGCATAATCGCGTTTTTCTGGAGGGACTGTAAAGCTGTTTTTGTTATTTAGTTTAATACAATCTTCTACATTTTATTCACTCCTATGTTTTGAGGTCATGTGAGTCTGTCAGATGTCAATTTCGGCAGCTGCGTTAAACATCCAGTACATGACATACACAGACAGTTGTAGGAAAAAGACCACTCCGAACCCCTAATACCACTTTAACCTCATGAGAGCAGCTTTTCTTCACTTAAGCCTGTGTATAATTCCTCATCTCAAAAACCAACAGTTTGCTTATCTCAGTCTTTAACCTGTACATCTAAAGCTTGAGCTCTCATTTCCTCTGCCTACAGCAGTGCCCTTCACCCAGTGCTGTATTCTGATCTCTTGTCATAAACTAGCTTTTGTTCAGGCCAGACACCTAGACACTCTGGAGTCTGATGTGTGAATAAGGGCTTACCTTTATATCCTTTGATATGAGAAAAACATCCACCAAGACCATGAGTTACAAAAAGCCAGGAACTAATTACGCTGAGGGTCTTTTTTCTTAGGCTCTCGTTCTGTGTGTGTGTGTGGAAAGATGAATACACCACTGACCATCAGAATTGAAAATTGAGTCTTAACACGTATGCACACACACAAACACACAAACACACACACGCACACACGCACACGCACACGCACACGCACGCACGCACGCAGCTCCAGAGACAGTGAAGGAGAGAGGTTGAATATACTCTGACTGGATAAAAGGTTTACAAGACCTCATTAGGATAATTACACTGACACTGCCAGGGTCAGAGTGTCTGTGAATTCAGTCATAATGGTCTAGAATGAAGAAGGTGACTGAAAGGTGGAGACACCGATGGAAAGCTTTCTCGTTTAATGTCTTTGTCGAACTAATCTCTCCTAGACTGTGTATATCTAACCCATCATTTGTAAGTGCTCGTAGAAAAAAGCAACAGAATAATCTTATAGTTAGTTAGTTAGTTAGTTACATACACACACACACACACAAAAAATCCTCATCTACAGATCATCTCGATAAAGAGCTTTTTTCCTCTTCTCCCAGGCTTTCTCAAGATAACTCAATTATAATTTAACATTTGCTGATGAGAGTTAGAGGGACAGAAAATTGCTGCTCATGTAGTGGTGAATAGCTCCTTCCTTTAAGCTTTATAAGAAGAGTTGTGCAGTTTGTGCTTTTATCCCACTTTCAGTGCTTTCCCTTTCAAGCAACAGAGCGACAAATCTTAATTAGAGCCCGACCGATATATCGGCAAGCCGATATTATCGTCATTTTCCAAACTATTGGTATCGGCATTTATAATGGCCGATAAATGAATATTAAAAAAATAAAATAAGAACGGACGAAACACTCTTCAACCATGTTAGGAGTGTTGGCGTTGCATAGTTTGTCCACCAGAGGGCGCTCTACAACGTCCCTGTTAGCAACACTCTTGTTTCCAACATGTAATATAATTACTGTAATCAATCCAAAAATGACCCCAATATGTCATCAGATATTAAGGAAACATGTTAAGTTGAAATACTATCTTTTCTGGCATCATTGCTAATGCCAGTATTTTCTCCTAAAATTTCCTTTCCGTGACGGAATTTCTGTTTGTGTTTTAGCCTGTGTGTTGTTATCAACTGCCCAGTTTGACAGCCAGGCCGGGTTGCCAGATACACCTGTAAAAACGTAAACCCAGCGCGCTACAGCTGTAACGTTAGTACAGCTATGAAAGCAGCAAACAAACGAACGGCTTTATCAACTGAGATAAAGTCTACATGGCATCAAAAAAACTGCATGTTTCTAACAGTTGCGTGACCAGAGCCGTAACAAACCCCGTGTAAATAACGTAGGTAAATAGTGGAAATGTATTTGAAAGATGGAGACAGCTAAGAGCCCAAAAGGACGCCAAGTTGGAAAATTTACTCCTGAACTGGTAAGCATTAGCTTCAGGCTAATTTATCACAGCTACAAGGGACGGGCATTTTATGTCATTTTAACATTTGTGTACTCACATTGAATTATATAGCTAGAGTACCCGAGTTGGTTACTTGCAAAAACAATTGAGACACAGCCAGTAAAGTGATCCCGACTGGTCCTGGCTAACGCCGCCATGCTAACCCTGCTAACTGCTAACGTTACCGGAGGACCAGGCAAACAATCCACCGCTGTTTACAACATGTACAAAAAGAAGTTATTTTAAGCCAAGAGAGGGAGGCTGTGAATTTGGGAGGAGAGGACCGTGAGTTTGCAGTGTGTTTAGCAATTGTTGCCATAATTCTAAGCCAATAAAGTGTGTTCAGTTGGGTGGAATAGGACGGCAAGGTAGTGGTATTTTTAGTGGTTCCTATCGTAATTCTAAGCTGAGGAAGTGGGCCTGTCTGGCGTGTGGAGAGGATGACGAGGTTGTCGGGTTTTTAACGGTTCATACTGTAATTCTAAGCCGAAAAAGTGGGCCTGTCAGTTGGGTACAGAGCTCCACGTGAGCACCGGCTTTTATGACTCTCAATATAGTCAGCATCTAACGTTAGCTACTCCGCTGTCTAACATTGTTGAATGCTGTGGTCTCAGCCTCGCAACCAACGTGAACTTCGAGTCTGGGGAGGAGGGGGCGGGGGAGACGACTCTCTCCAGTGTTTTGAATTTGTACTGCAGTAACTATTTTAAACAGTAGCTGTCAGTATTACATATTGGACCTTTATGTTTGTATTTTCAATTTATTTTTAAACTGCATTATCATATTATTTTAGTGAGGACTCATGAACAACTACAAATAACTAATGTTACTAAATCTGTTTTGTTACGCGTTTCTGGATTTAAAATATATATATATATATATATTTATATATATATATAAAAAATCGGCCGATATATTGGAATATCGGATTTTTAAAATCACCAAATATTTGTATCGATATCGGCCTTAAAAATCCTTTATTGGTCGGGCTCTAATCTAAACATATAACATACCAGTCTTTCTCATGGGAAAGTGTGTCCAAACATTTGACTGGTACTGTAAAAGCATTGTTTTTCTTTGGCAGTCTTATAGTTTCATATAGCTACAATGGTGTGTACAATGGTAAGGCTGCTTTATGTTGGATATGGGGAAATGAGAATGGAAGGAAGACATCATTAACTTTATTCACACCCTTAAAGATACCTACGGATGTTTTTTCCTCCAAACTTTAGCTTTGATTTTTGCTTACTTAGTCATGAATTATTAATGTTATTGAGAAAAACTTGATACAGAGTTAGCCAAGTTAGTGGTTATAAACTATTGTGTGCAAATTCAAATAGTAGGTGAACACTAATCAAACACGTCAGGAACAGCAAAGAGTAAAATACAAATTGATGTTGGCAGATTGTAAATGAGCTGAATGAGGTGTTCATACTAAAAATTTAAAAAAAGACTTCAAATTCCGAGCGAAGCATTTGCTTGATAATCATAGTCATGGTAATGGAAATCTGATTTCAGTGTGCACACTGGAGATGCATTTTAATGTCAATATAAGTGTAAGTTTAACCAATGTATACAATAAATCCAAATTCCGTGACACATAATAATGCAAATAAGGAGAGCCTAAGGAAATCTGTTCACTTCAATTTGACGCCATCATTAAATGTACAGTAACCACACATGATGCAGTAAACAGCCTTAAAAGATACAGCTTGGGACACAAAGGTCAGAATGTATTCTTCTAGCCTCACATCAGAATACTTGATAGGGACCATATTGACACTGCAAATACCTGGATTACATTGTCAAACCACTCTGTCAAACCCTATGTCTGCTGCTTGACAGGCAATTACAGCCAATGGGCTCTGGTGCCTAACGGCTCCGGTGCAAGGTCATTGTTGGCCTCGATCTCTTGCAACAGCCAAAAACTAAGTTCAGTGACTTATCTCCTCAGCAACAGATGTATTCGTCTCAGACTGGCAGTGTCATGTCCTTTGCTTGTGATGGATCGCTGTGTCAGAGTGTGCCAGTGGGTCGCTCTAGTGACATCTTTGTGATTGGCTGATAATGAATGACATTCTTGTTGAAGGTCAAGTAAATTGAAGCAATGGCCATGCTGAGAAAAATGATAATTTACTATTAGGGTTGAACAAATACAGGCATGTCTAATATTCAGTGTCCCAGATATTAAAATTACTTTGCAAAGCCCCTAAAATAGCATTTAAATGCCCAAACAAACACACCTTTAGAGTTTGTTTATTTTGCTAAAATCATAATACATTTGGTAATTTGGTACTGTTTAACACAGATGATTTCCTTTGTACTCAGCTGTTAATAAATATGAGATACATAAAATTAGAAAAAACACCAAAGTAATATCATAATATCCTTGCTGATAACTGTCACAAAAGGCTGTGTCCAGCACTGCAGCAAAGGGGACAAATGGGAGTTGAGTGACCCAAAAGTGTAATGAATAGATCATTCAAATGTTCCAAAGGTCTTTTGTATCAAATATAATTTTGCTAATTGTTCTTTGTGACTCTTTGTTAATGTTTCTTAATAATCTGTGTCAAAAATACAGTCCTGGAAGCTGCACTCCCATGGATGGCAAATGACCAGCTGTAATAAATGAGCTCTGCCTTTGAAAAACTGATCCTTGTTGCCATTCTATTGTGCACCTTGATGGGAGACACATCAGAAATAAAGGACAAGTGCCAATATTCCAGAAGCATGCTTCAATAATAACCATTACATAGACAATTACTGCCCTTATCTGCCCTCATCAGATGAACCCGTATTCAGATCTCACTGTAATGAATCTGCATGTAAAGGACACTGTGACCACAGCTACAGTACTGTATGTATGTAATGGACACGAGCGGAAAGAAGATAAACAGCAGATGAGACAGCGTGACTTGCACAAGCTCAAAGGGCAGAAGAGTCAAACACAGGGAAGTGTGTGTGTGTGTGTGTGTGTGTGTGTGTGTGTGTGTGTGTGTGTGTGTGTGTGTGTGTGTGTGTGTGTGTGTGACAATAGGCTCGTTCGAGATGAGCCAGATCTGAGGGATTTTAACTGCTATTTGTCTGATTTAAAAGGCGTATTCTGTACAGAACACATGTGTGGCTGATAGTGACATTTAGAAGTCTGAGAGACTAAATCTGTTCAGATTACGGATCATCTATAGTGTGTTTATTAAAATCAGCAACAGATCGCATGTAGAGCATTTTAACAACTACTCTGTCATAATTAAAACAACTGGAGACTGTGTACAGGCCGATACATGGGTCTGATAACATTTTATCAAATCGGACCACAGTGTTTCTGTCACTTCCTGTTCAGCCTGAAGGCTGCTGGAATCGGCTGGAAACTGTTCGACTTGACAGCAGATTTTTGTCACCGCCCCCGGCTGCTGCCGCCTGCTCTCGACCACTTTACAGGTGAGGCGCAGTTCATCTTGAACGAGCCTATTATCATTACAGACAAAACAGCACAAAAAAACAAACGCAGAAATAAGCAAATCAAATTGTGAAAGAAAAGAAGTAACGAGATAAGGATGACCAAAGAACACGGACAAGAATCAAGAGTAAAAGCCATGTAGCAACCAATTCCCCCCTCTGAGTATCTGTATAGTCTCTCTGGGTATTGTCTGTAAACTCATTCTGATCAGTGTGTCACTGATAAAAGTGTATGTGGAAATTAACACCAGAGCTCTCATAGGTCCCTCACTGTTAGCCCATTTTTTGTATTGACAAGTTCTGATTGATCAGCTCAATAATAGCATTAGGAAAACCTTGGATGGCAAATATTTAGCTTTAAGGGGATGCAAAAGTAAATTCAATGCCAATCATTGCAATGTATTTTGATGTAGCACAATAGCTTCTAAATAGGTGCCACTGGTCCTGAAGCAACACACAAAGGAGCAACTGTCAAAAGGATTGAAATAAAAAGGACCAACGTGGAATTAGAAGGTTTGTGACCTGCAGCAGTAATTGATACCTAAATGTGTGAAGGACAAATCCCCTCAAAGCAGAGACACTACTTGTATTTATATTTTTGCACTACATGTTTGTTATTACACTATACGTACCTTGTTCTGTATCTTGTTCTGTAATTTTCTATTTTTTTGTTTCTTGTGTGCACCTTAATGTTCATTCGTTCATTCTTCCTCTATGTACTGTACTGCACTGTATATAGATGGTTGACAATAAAGTCTGTCTTATCTTATCTTTTCATAACTGACACTTCTGA